>CM069441.1:89569700-89615958 GCA_035610835.1 Ophiura sarsii | reverse complement strand
TTACACCTACTTCCTTCCCAGCCTCTATATCATGTTGTATGTGTATAATATGGTATAAGCCACAGGCTAATGACAGGAGATGGTTTTGGTAAAGTGGTTATGCACATCTATAAAGTATTGTCTTTGGTGGTGTAAATGTTTTCAACACTTGTGTTGTTTAATTTTGTAGGTGTTCAGGTAGGCCCTTACATACTAGAAGGAGCATGTCTGTGCGAAGCAATAAAATCAAAATCAATACACAATAACCCTTGTAGCCCCCTTGTCGATAACTGCCTGGGCGAATAGATTTCTGCCCTCATACACGGGCAGCGATATAGCACCCGCAATTGTTGTCCGGGCATACAGAATTGTGCCCTTTGTATACTCAGTTAATGATATAGTGCTCTGAATAGTTGCTAGCGCGAATATATTTTCAGCTTTTAGCTGCAAAATTCCCAAGCGAATAATCTTTGCTAAAAGAAAATTGCTGTCCAAAAGGATTTCAATGACTTTAAAAATCACACATGTTGTAAATGGATTTGTTTCTTCTTTTTCTGGACAGCTTTAATAAACTTATCCAATCACTTATACATTTTATTTTGTATTTACATAATGTACAATCATTATCATATCCTTTATACATTTATCTACAAAATGAGTATGAGCACCCCCCCCCCCCCCCCCCCCCCCCCCCAGAGAAGATATCGGTAGCTTCCCAGAAACCATTGTGACCGGTCAAATTTCCTGCCCGATCAAACTTGCTCTCCCATTACTTTATAACATGGTTCCCATTGGTGGTAACTGGGTAAACATGAATCGATAATAAAACAAAACACACCATTGTCAAGTTCTGATTCTGCTCAATTCATTGATATTATTTCTTTCACTGTCAATTTATGTTATAGAGAGAAATATCACTTTAAAAGCTCTAAAAACATACAAACATAATGCATTGTGGGAAGGGTATATGATTTCTGATTTATATTATCATGTTATACGTTCCATACAGCCATTGAACTAAGCCTTTATACATTGTATAAGTATTTCCGTTGATGTACATACATTCAGCTATATGACTCTGTTAAAATTATGATGACAATAGACAGTAGAATAGTATGGCCAGCCAGCAAGAAAAGAACCTTCCCATAATGCTTTATGCTTTAAAATCTTTTAAAAGGAAGTATTTTCCTTATAATGAAAGTGTAAGTTAATTATGTTATGTTATGCGATCGGACACAATTGTTTCCGGGAAGCTACCGAGATCTTCTCCTCCCTCCCCCCCCCCCAAAAAAAAACCCCACACAAATTGTTTCCACTGTATGCCACCAACGTTTTGGAGCAAATTTAGTAGAATTTTGGTTTATTTTTATTTGAAAACAAATGTTGTGGAAATGGTGTACTTGTCCCAGCCATGCATCAAGTCTTTGATAGAATAAAGTGCACCATAATAATGACAACAAGGTACTTTATTCTACCGTGTAATTGATGTATGTGTGGGACCTAAAGTACACTCAAATTAATTTGATCATCAAAATAGGTGACTTGAATCATACTGTGTGCTAAATCACAACTCCAAATTCAAAATGAAAGCATAATGTAAGTGGGTTATTTCTTCTCAAGTTGAAACTGACCTTTTTTAAAGTACACAATGCATTTAAATGTTAAATGCTGGACAGTTATATAATTCTAAAGTTCATATCGTCTGTTTACAATTACTGGCACTTTGAGTTCTTCCCTCAACATTTGCCAAAACAAATCTCTTCCCACAATATCAGGTGGCCATTTTAGTATGGCCTTATCGCTGCAGAGAGCTTGACGCAATAGCAGTGTCTTGTCTTTGTCTGGAATGTCTTCCAAAAATATGAGGATAAGAACATCGCGACCTTCCTTAATCAACCTCATGCAAGCAACATTAAGCTGAAAATGGCACATCCCATTTGCCATAAAATGTTTGGATAACACAACGATAGTTCTTCGGCTGTGGGTTATACCGTGGCAGATAGATTCAAGAATAAATCGTCCAGGAGGGATATCGCCTCTTTCTTTCATACACAGCTCAAAAGGTTCTGGTCCATCCTCTATGTTAGCCTCTAGCTCATTGTTCACCCAGGCTTCATCCTCTGGGGCGTACACCACATACGCGTCATACCGACGATAATGTATAGGAGCAAGACCTCGCGCAATGTCATCATCTTCAACTGCTTCATCGTCATTGTTAAGTACACGATGATATCTCCTTTTATGGAATATCAAAAATAGTTTATATTTGATGTGCCAACGGTATTTTACCGTTACGATTATTACTGAACTTAGTAGGGCAAGTCCTAGAATAGTGGCAGCTAAATAGATCTCTATTAGGTATTTACAATACTCAGTATAAATATAAGTCACACTATTATAATCTGCAGTTGGACACTGATACATAAAATTGGGTTGAAGCCACGTGTAATTGTCATTCAAAATCCATAATTGAAATGGTCTCACAGTGCAAGGAGAGCAGTCAAATGGATTACCACTAGCATCCAGGGTACTCAAACCTTTGTTCTGAACAAAAAAAATTCTGGGTATTTCTGAAACACGGTTCATTGCAATGCTCATTGTCTGTATGTTGTCAAGGTTATGGAACCAGTGTACAGATATGATTTGATTGTTTTCTAGATTGAGATGAGTTAGATTCGTCAATAAAGAGGCATTACCCTTATCAATATATGTTATAGAATTATGACTGAGATCCAGTGATCTAAGACACTGCGTTTTTATGAATGAGATCTGACTGACGTACTGGATATTGTTGCTAGCCAATTTGAGTGTTTCCAGACTGGGGAAACATACCTCAGGTTGGTTAATTCTAAATAGGTTTGAACCAGAAATGTCTAAATATTTCAGATTAGAACACCCACCAAACAGTGCATATTGAAGATCATGATATATTATCCAATTACTTAGGTCTATATATTCTATTGATGAATGTCTACAAAAGTTGGTTATGTACAGAGTTGGTTTAGTCAAATCTTTTTGGTGATTGGCTGCTCTCAGCTGTAAAAGAGAGTTAACTGGAATGATGTTAAGCTGATTTTCTCCACCCCAAGATCTATATCGCTCCGCATTCAGCACAGTGGCCTTTGTTTTAATAGACCTCAGCGGGTTACCTGCCAAATTTAATTGTGCCAAAGACAAGACAGAATAAAAGTCGACTATGTTGTTATTACTCAAGTCTAAGTACACTAGAGATTCAGATTTGTCAAAGATTTGAAACGCTTCGTATGGATATGCGGAAATGTCATTACGCGAGAGATCCAACTCTTGTAGCTGATTAAGGCCGTTGAATGCACCAATGGAAAACTGAGACAACCCGTGATTAGATAATGTGAGTTTCAGTAGATTTGGCAACATGGAGAATGCGTCATTTTGTATGGATTTCAAAGGAAAGTAACACCTCCTAGTGTCGATTATTTCTAAGTGACGCAATGAGTCTTTCCATTTGAGCAGATGTTGAAATGTTGCTGCAGTTATTGTTTGGACATGAATCCGGGTTAGAGAAATGTGTTCAAGCGGTGAATCAAAAATCAGCATGCTTGTTATGGGGTATAAACATGAGTGATTTGATTCAAAATAAATGACATTGTGTAGCGTTTTATAAACAAGTACTTTATTTTGTGGTTTTGCGTCTATGTGCAATGTCTTTAGAGGTATCCCAGAGAAATACTCAAAAGAGTTATTATACATCCAGTGATATGTACGCAGCATATTTAATTCTGTGAGATTTGTCAAGTTTTGGACAGCTGGATCAAACTGCAAATCAGCAATGAGATTGTCGGACACATTTAAAATCTGTAGTGAATAGAGATGAGCCACTTGCCGAAGTACAGGTGTCATTGGAAAATCCGCAAACAACTTGTTGTTGCTTAGGTCTAGATATTTCAAACGCTGCAAATCAGTGAAGATGTCATCAGGCAATGATCCTAGCAAATTCCCATGTAGGTCAAGCCATTCAAGGTTGAATAGCCCTTTGAATGCTGACGAAGCCAGGTGTGATAATACTGGAGGTAAACCTGCATAACCATTGCAACACATATTAATGGTCCGGACAGACTGAAGCCATTGAAAAGGCATTCCATCAATGCCATGCATCAAATTTCCACTCATGTCCAGAGATAACAAGGACATCAAACCTTGGAAAGTCACGTTGTCTATACTCCCTATGGAATTATTATTGAGAGTAAGTATTTCCAGAGAAGCAAGCTTGCTGAATGGTGAACATCCCGTTATATTTCCAAGTTTATTATTACTTAAATCCAGTAACCTCATCCTAGCGTCGTTCAATGGTGGAATCGCCACTAGTCGTCTGTGACTGCAATCCATATCGGTATAGTTGTGTAGTTTACATGGTAGAATTCCCTTGGGGTAAGTGTATTTACTGCTGGAGACCAGTGCGAAATCACTGATCGCAAATGCAATAGCGACATATAGTAGAAAAAACATGATGCTGGATGTATAAATTGGTATTTTACATATCACAATGATCTGTGGCAAATGCATTCTAAGCTAAATTTTGTCAACACCCCTTCCTTATTTCCTTCTGAACAGGAAGTGGAAGCTCTTGTTTAGGTTCAAATCGGAAACTGTGGCTGGGTTATGTTACTGTTGTTGTTACTACATGTATTAGGTCTATTTGCATGTACATTAACATTAGGTTTGAACGGTCATGGGACTTCCTTCGGTGTATAACACGGTGTAGGATCGGGGCGGGGTAACCACCCTTAAAAAAAGACTTTCCTGAAGGATTTTACCAATGACATTTGTAGGGCATAATTAAAATTATAAAAACTATTAATTCTTTCATTTTTGTTTGTTCTTGCTAAAGAAATCAGAGCAAGATATCAAATATTATCTTGAAATGTTTTAAGTAGGGCCTACTGTTAATTTGGTATTATTAACAAGTTTGTAACGTACGACAAAATACAGAAAATCAGCAGGATCAATTTTGCCCATCATTTCAATTTCATATCAATTATTCATAAATCTTTCCAGACAATTGATGGGCTACACACTAAATACGAAATAGAACATTGTGTGCAATAGTGGTTTCAAATGTATGCTTACTAGAAAATGTCATTTAATCTGCCATTAGACATTGCATTGACCATATCCCTTTAGTTCCAACTTCCGTATGTGAACTCATCCTATATACCCAACCAGAAAATGAGTTGGTCTATCAAAGAAAGGAAACAACATGTCAAATCTAAGCAAAATAAGGCCTTATAAAAAAAAAATGTTTACCATACCCACCCACCTTGTTTTGTTGTCCTCTAAACTTTCTTCTTTTTTCTTTATTTCAGTTATAACTTTTTTTTTCTCCAGGTGTTTCAGAGTTTTAGATGTTTGTAACAGCTTTGTGTCTTTCTTATAAGCATTGTAAACACAAATTTTGTGTTGATAACCCCTCAGAACCATGAAATAAATCTGATTTAAAGGGACCTCATCGTCTTTAAGGTTCACAAAGTGTATCCCTAACAAGGGCAATTTTGTACTACAAAGTAAACACAGCCTCTTCCTTCCTTTTGTGGAGAAAAGTCAGATGCTAAACATAGTGCTTTTTTACTTTGCCTAATAGTACATTTTTTTGTAAATAACGAGCAAGTCTGTGAACCTTATTTAAGGTTAGATACATTTTTGTTTAATTTTAAAAAGAAATTATATCTTATTTAACTATGGTTAGTATGATCGATACTAATCATCGTGTTTATATGGCACTGTTCCAAAATATGATCACAGTGTGTAACAAAGATATAAGATAAATGGGTAGAGTAATGATAGGTATAAAGTAAAGAATAAGTAAATACAAAACGACAGTTCCAACTGGGGCAGGGCGAACAAAACAATACTTTGGTCGCTCTATGTGGCTGTCCCACCTAGATTGGGCTTGGCTTCGGCAGTGTTCTGGTTGGCAGCCAGTGGTCTCTTTTTTCTTTAGGTTTTTTACCTATCCTGTTACATTCCCTTTTTAAAGCCCCTAATCAGTAAGTAAAAAGGATTAAATTTTAGTTAAAATCAAGACCGTCAATTTCAAATAAGCTTCCATAATTTAACCCGGCGCAATTTTGCTTCAAATCATACCGTTTTTACTTTTTAATCCAAGAAGCCAAACTTGATGTAAAAATATGTTTTCTCTTTGAAAATTATGGTAATTATATTTCATGTGGAGTATTAAGACAGGCTAGAACTAGCACTTAAAAGCTTCTAGTCGACAAGGCAAACATCCATTTTTTATGTTAGTTTGATGACGAAATGTCTCTGATTGGTCAATATTGGGTCGGAGGTCTAATTTTAGAGCAAAGTATGTAAATTAAACATGAATGCCCTTTAAAAATATTTCTTTTCAATAACATGTATTTTCCACGGTAACAATAATAAAATACACATTTTCGTAATTAAAGTTTCATTATCATTATTGATCAAATTCATCCATTTTCACGCCGAAAGATGCTCCCATTTTCAAATGTTCAATAATGTTTCATAATTATTCTAGATAAAATTCAGCTGAAAAAGGTTGCAATTTTCCTTACAAAAAATAGACCAGAAATGGCCTCAGAATGCATCTAAAATTCTAAGTCAAAGGAGCCTAAACCGTAAGATACTACGCTCGCTATACGCTCACTCTGCTTCCCGGGATAATTACAATAATCATAGTTTAAACTTAGTTTGTTGCATTTTACGAAATGCATATATTTTTTTAAAGTGAAAATAAAACAAATGACCTTGCTGTGACTATCTATACACTCATGGGCGTCAATCATGGGGGGGGGGGGGGGGGGGGCAGGGGGACACAGCCCCCCCCCCACACACACTTTTTGAAGGGTGGGGGACACAATATCAAATGTCCCTCCCACTTTTTTGAACTCGTGTATCATAAAACTTGTGTATATCATTAAAGTGTACTGTAATGTGCCCCAGTATTATCCTCCAAATTACTATTTACTATATACCTTACCATCCTCCAAGAGTCCAAGCTAATTCTAACCCGGGATATAATTTTAAATACCGGTTTCTGCGCGCTTGTAAAGCTCATCGCACGCTGCAAGCAAAAATACTTGAAAAAGGCTACTGTAAGTTTTTGTAATTCGTGTCATATACATGTACATGTAGTTCTACACTCTTGTAGTTCATCGCTAGTTGCAAGCAACATGACTTGGGAAAGTCTACTGTGTGTTTACGGTGCACCGTACATACACCGTACACACCGTGTCTCTCATTGTTTCTGGTCTCTTTTTTAATGCGCCAATTGCGGACTTGAAATGATAGATTGGAAATGACAGAACTGGATAATTCTAATTTATGAACATGGACTAATCTCCTATCAAAGGGGGGAACTTACTGAAGACGAATTCTGTAGTGCATGTAAGCTTAGTCATACCCATTACTTGTAATTATTATTATATTTTTTATTCAACAAGTTGATACAACTTGGGTTTCTGCGTAGGCATAGCGTGTATGCATTTTTCTTTTATTAAACTACAATCCATTTGCGACGACATTCTCAGTATTATAGCATTGTAAAGGTTAAGAACCATATTCAGTAAGAATCAAGGAAATGTTGAAAAATGTGGCAGACTGAAAAATATGAATTTTCTTCATATCTTGTGCATAGATGGACCTATGGTCAAAGTCAACAAATATGGAGAAAAAAATTGGTGTCACATGTATGTTACCATGGTAACGGGCAATTCCATTAATTTGATGATTTTTCTCATTTTTTGCTGTTTTAAATGCAATTTTAGCTCAACTTGGATCTCACATTTGTAGCATACAAAATAATTTTTAAACATTCTTGTTTTTATATATAAAAGGGCAGTCCACAGTCAAACTAATCCATATTTTAAAAAAAATCTTGGAATTTGCAATTGGACTATACCATGTTTCCAAATAGGGGTGTTTCGTCCCTTTTACAAACTATCAATTATTAGCCAAATATAATCACCGTTAACCCTGAAAGTGGCACTTTTTTTTCAAAGATATTTTGCATGTAGAGAGTAACAATGTTGCTCAATTGAATTCCAATGAGAAAAGTGTGGGTAATCTTTAAACATGGCAGCAGTGTTTCCAGAAAGATAGGTATTTTTGAAAAATCTTAAAATGCCTATTATCGAAAAACGGACAATTAAACAGTGAATTACATATATATAAGCGTTGATTAGGAGATATATTGAAGATATTACTTTGTTTGTGAATGTTTGCAATAAAATAATATGAAATATACCTGTTAAAGTTGCCAGAGTTCTCTTTTTTACCTCAAATTAGCAATATTGCAACATATGCCATGTTGAGTATAGTATTAACATATATGCGCAAACCGTTTGTGTGATAACTTCTGAGTTTATATAAGTTTATAAATATAAGTCTACATGCTGCTAACTTTAGAGTCAATATCTCCACAAACAGAGCCTTTTAAGGCTCAGTTTGAATAAATATCCCTTAAACACCCCTATTTTGAAACATGGTATATTCCATGTTTAATTAAATCAATCTCTTGATGTTTTGTTATATTTATTATGCTTAATCTAGCTAATAGAGGGTCATAGTTTCAGATCATGCTTGCTACATGATTTTTTGATGACTTTATACGTACTGACAACATTTTCAAAAAGAAAAATTGAAAAAAATTGCAAAATCCAGGGTGCCCCGGCCAAAAAAACACAAAAAGTCGGCCATTTTGGAAAAACAGTATTTTGATCATAAATCAATCATTTTGGTCCAATCAATTTGATTTTGGTGGCAATACCCATGTTTGTTGGGACATAGAATAATCTTACACAACTTTTATCGCATGACGATGTTTCGTTTGCCTGAAAATGGCATTTTTAGTGAAAATAGCCCTGTGAGGGCGCTATTTAAAAAAGATACCTTTCGCATCGTAGCATCTCAAATTCTGATGTTGAAATATGATAGGAGTTACATTTTAGGCATTTCCTGAAAATCTGAGTAAAATACCATTGTTGTTTTGAAGCTACACCATTTTGAACATCTTTGAATTGTCTCCTTCGAAACACACCTAATGAAAGTTCGTTTGTACTATCCTATGGAAGTGTTTTTAACGCGTTCTTGCGATTTTAAAGTGGATGCCACGGTAAAACGAAAAGAGGTAACATGCTCACATCTTCAGACAATGTTTCTCGACACACTCTTAACACATTTCATGTATTCAAATTCATTTTTATCAATGCGATAGCCAGACGACGCTGGACACGGGCGTATTCACAAGTATTCAGGTTAAAATATGCGAACGAGGTTACGTGATCAAGTGAATGGGACGAACGCTTAACAACGGTTTAAATTCAAAAAATGATACTGACACTGCGGGTGGTTAGCCACCCACAACGGTTTTGGATTGGAAATTTTTTCTTCTAACCTATGATGAATTTTTCAAAATGATTAGATCAACATTCGCGATTACGTGTTATTCCAATACGAATTCAAAATTTTGGTTTTCGCGTGTCCATCGTCGTCTGGCGATAGCTACTTTTTTTGCAAAGCGCCCTCACAGTCCAAATTTGACCAAAATCAGCTATTACAAGAAAACGAAGGGGTTATATGAGACGAAACCAGCATAGAATGACATCTTGTACCTTTAAACATGGGTATTGCCACCAAAATCAAATAAATTAGACCAAAAATGACTGAGTTATGATCAAAAGTCTGTTTTTTCCAAAATGGCCGACTTTTTGTGGTTTTTTGGCCGGGGCACCCTGGATTTCGCATTTCTTTCATTTGTTTTGTTGAAAATGTTGTCAGTAGGCATAAAGTCATCAAAAAATCATCTGAAACTATGACCTAAAAATGGCCCTCTATTATTATCCTACTTATATTGCTGATGATCATATGCGTTCACATCATTATTATGACACATCTAAGGGCTATTAACAAGTTCTACTAACATGGCAACACTGTCTTGACCTTTTGTTATTCACACATGAATGTAAATAAACTTCACTTATAGTGATACAGTAAATGGATGTAGCTGTCAAAAGCAGATTTAAGAAGAATTCTGTTTGTTTAATACGAGTCTGTTCTGCCATGAATAAAATTAAAACTCAACCTACCTGGCAACACTTTTTTTTAATATGCACTTTGAAACATGAGCAACATTATCCCTGATTCAAAAATACTTGTTCTCTATTTTAGACATAACAGGATGATTTGTTAAATAGTTTGCTGAAATTAAACGTGTATTTTCACACCATGTAATACCGATTTTTTTGTTGAAAAAGTCAACACTTTCTGGCAACACTGTTTCAACAGGTATGAATTACCCATGGATATTTTTACATATTATTATTCAGACATCCCTCAAGCTTTCATTTGTAGAAGGTGAATGCAAAAAAACCACCACTTTGCTAGTTGTGATTAATTTACGAAGGTGTATTTATTTCACACGATTTATTATGAAAAACACCCCTTATTCAAATAATGGTATATCCCACAATACAATGTGTACAAGTTTTTTTGTTGGACGGAATGAAAGTTGAGATATGTATGGTTATATTGTTGAATGAAAATAAAATCCTGGTTGTATTGTTTGTTCAAAATGATATGTGTAAATTAGCAGTTTTGAATTTCTGAAAAATTGAAAATGTTGTTAAAAACCATGAAAATTCTAATATGTGTCGTTGTCATGGCAACGGAGGCAAAAAAGAAAGAAAAAAAGTTCCAATTTAGTGTTTATTGACCAAAGGTTTATCAATGACCAAAGTATAATGGAAATTCAAATTTTTATGTCTGCCAACAAAACTTGATTTTTAGGGACAATGGCACTTAATGTTTTATTTCCTGAAGCAGTTACTATCTCACTGCAACATTCAGAAATTATAAGAATGGTTTCAGATAGGCTACTTTCCCTTACTAGATTTGGTTAAGATAATAAGATGTTATATTTTATGTGTTTCATTCCGACTCAATTAAAAAAATATATATCGGATCGTATCAGACATGGCTATGACATGACGAACGACTATGACGGACGATTGATTTGACTGTTGACAATACAAAACACTTGTGGAAATATTTTTGTAAACAATAACAGACATCGGAGAAAAACACTGAACAGATCCCGGAACTATTTCACCTTTTTTTTTATTAACACCACATCACAAAAATAATATAATTTTTATCAACATTCATCAACGAACATTTCAATAAAATATCGGTCAAAGTGCCCACCAAATCGCACCAAATGGGTTCCAAAATTGTTTTTTTTTTCTTCCTACGCACCTTGGTGCTTCGCACATGAATTAACAACGTTTCATTTATATACCTTTTTTCTGGATGTCAATTTGATGATGTCCCCCCCCCCCCCCCACATTTCAACGTGGATTGACGCCCCTGTATACACTACACGGAATGCTTGAAAACAGCCCAAATGGGACCTTCATGAAGTGCACAATGGCTTCAAATTCACATCTTGCCTACTTTATATCTTAAATTATTTATAGTTTTGATATTTGTAATGTTTGTCTCATCTGTCGACCAGGTCAATGGCGGGTCAAAATTATGTTCTGAGGTTTTTGATCAATTTTGATGTAATGTAGTGGAAACATTTCGCGCTACATTTATTTTCGTTCTTTTCACGCTCGAAGCAGCTACCCTGAAAGTTATAACTCGCAGATATATTTGTTTTGCACATAGGCTTTACAGGTCTATGCGATAAAGCTACAAATCACAAATTCAAAATCATGCAGAAAAGTTGAAAATCGGCAAATTGCGAAAAAATTGATCGCGCGAAAAAACCCCACTTATACAGTGTTTTTAATAATTAAATGGAAATGATTAACACTTTCCACACGGCTATTAGTTTTACCATATACACAAAACAGATTTTTCAGAAACATTTCCCAATTTTCAAAGTCTATCTCAAGGATTACTGAACCAATACCAGGCATGTTTGTACTTATTTCAATACATTTCTCATGGTGATTCCAAACATGCTAATGAAATTCAAAAATGTTGACATTTTTGAAACATTTTGTGAAATTTTAGAATGTCGTCTGCAGGCGCCTGTCGCATGGAAAGTGTTAACAAACAAAACAAGATGAGGCAACATTCCTATCTCACCCAAGAGTTGCTGCATATGTCTTTTCTCCTCTTTTCTCATCCGAATGCAGCTATTACTGAAGGTATCCATAATTATCTGACAGAACACTAGGTGCTGTGCTGAAGGATTGTCTAACTTCTCTCCTGGAGTAAACACCCGGTGCATACAAAGTAAGACATAATTAAGAACATATGTGACATGTCCTACCACTCCAAACTGAGAAATAGCCCAAAACCTAATTGGGGGTGATTTTTTGGGGAATTTGAGTTTCTTGTAAATAAATTATCTCCAGAGTGTTTATAACATTATTGTAAAAGTTTCAGATAAAAAAATCAAACCAACAACAACAAAAACGCAATTTTATATTTTTTAATTTTTTTAAAAGTACATTGTAAGTACATTGTAAGTACATCACGATATCTCAGTTTGGAGTTTTCATAAAGACGAACTTGAAAATGATTTAACTCCGCTTTGGGAAGTCCGATTAAAAAAATAAAAGTACCATATTGTAAAGCTGAAGATCTCAATTACTAACTCAATTTTGATGTCTGCCCAATTGTGTCTGGTTTCGGTAGAACACGTCACATATATGTACAGAATCTCGCATTTCACCCAATAAAAAACTTACCTTTTTCACATTAGGAGCAATACACTGTTACATGCAATTAATATGTTGGGTTGCGATTACTACCCACAGTACAGCATGCTGAGATATCAGCACTGTGCTAAAAAGTAGTCCAAGGTATAAAGACGTCAACAAAAGAAAGTCATATACTTTTATGTCCTACAGAATGACTTCCAATTATTTGTGAAATGTGGTATCTTTTCCTTTTTATAAACATGAGATGGGCTCTGTGAAATGTATATTTTAACATTACCATTATAGTAAAAACAAATCATATTTTGTTGCACTGTATTAACTTCTATTCTAACTTATATCACTTTAACTCTTGTACACAAGAAAATGAAGCTGATATGCTACACGCGCAGTCTTCTGAGACAAACTTGTTTTTTAAATTTTATTATTGTAAGTTTTTTAATACAGAGTGAGTCAAAAAACTGCAATAGTGGAAAGAAGTCATCTTGTTTTCAAAACTAAGTTGATGTTTGAAATTCTTTAAACGTTATTAGAATAACCTGTTTGTTTCTAATTTCTTGTGAAAATATGAAGTCAATGGCATTTTTCGTTTGCCTATGGTGAACCATTTTACCCATGCACCCATTTCACACGCTTATCCACGAAACACTCAAAACATGCATAAGATGATTGCAAAATGCGTCTCTCATTAAAATTTGAAAATGTGAGTAAATTTGTGACGTAATCGGAATTTAATGCATCCTTTCTTGTTTACATGGGAGATAAAATAATCAATTTACATAACCTATGCTATGAATTGCTAATGATGTTCTAAATTGTTATTGGTGGGATATTCAAATGTGAACATGAAATGTGTGCAATTTCAATTGAAAATCACCATGCTCGTGGACAAACAACTAAATTGGGTTGTGCAGCAAAGAGGTTCACCAAAAACGAACAAAATATGCGATTGACTTCATTTTTACACATACAGTTAGGAACAAATACCGTATATCATTCTTGCAACGTTTAAGAAATGTCAAACTTAAACTTAGTTTTGAAAACAAGATGGCTTCTCTCCACTTTTGCAGGGTTTTTTTACTCACCCTGTATAATTATCTCTTACCTCCTTGCGCAGGTTAAGATTCCACTTGACCCGATTATAAGTATAGAACACCTCCTGATTGGTTGGATACATCTTAGTCAATGCATTCTCTAATTCACGTATATCCCTGTCTGACATCCCTAGTGGCATGGGTGCTGACGTGGGTATTGGTACCGGGGGTTGCAATGGTTGATGTGGAGGTGGTCGGTTTCTATGTGTCACACCCTATAATTTAAAAACAATAATCAATGGTTTGGCATTTGCGTAAATGGGTGAATGCAGTGCACAAGGCATATTTCATGTATCAATGTTAGAATAAGTCATGTTTAGAATAAGTCAACAAATATTTATTTTGAAAATGGTGAATATTGACTTATATTCATCAAACCCAAACGTTCATAATCCCTACAAAAACACTACACTAGTAGTAGGTGTTGGTAGCACGCAGTTCCCCAGCCTTGTGGTGCGATCAGGCAGGCTATCATATACCGATTACAATATTAAAATTTGACTCTGTTGCACGCACGATGAGGTTAGGGGCGGGACTTACATACGGGTGAGCCAGACTGTACTCCCCATCAATCAGACCGATGTTCCTTTCAACAATGTTAGTAGTGCGCTATTCGCGCTATTGTGCGAATGATTATTAAACTTCACTCATCTTCGAGACATGACAAGGATGTGCTATTCGCGCTATTGTGCGATGTTCCTTTCAACAATGTTAGTAGTGCGCTATTCGCGCTATTGTGCGAATGTTTGTTAAACTTCATTCATCATGTTCATTAGAATTTTAGATCATATTATTATCGGATTTATCAGACTGAAGATACACACCATTGCGTAAAGACAAAGTGCAGCGAATTGTCTTGTTTAACGCGTTTGAACGGAAAAAGGCTTTCTGTTAATCTCTTGTCAACCACTATAATATGTTATTCTTTTCTATGTTAAACTGTTATTATATAGTTATGCTTGTTCAAAATCAGTAATAATTATCATTTTGACGAGTACATGATGTGCATCACACATGAGTAATCCAAAGCTTTGTTTCTACATTGGGCCAGGCTAATTTTTAGAGACATTTAAATGTGTAAAGAAGTGGTCTTGGATAATTAGCACTGACTTATACTTCTTTTTTACATTGGGGTGGAGTTTCTTTTCAAAATTGATAACCATTTGAAAGTCCCTTACTTTTTAACTTTTTGATTTAGATGATAATGTCATGCTTTAGGCAAATAGAGCATTGTCTGTCTGCAAAGTATGAGGGTCATTCACTAAGTTCTACATCCTTAACATCGCATATGAATTATAAATATTTTAAACAGGTTCGCCGTCGTGGATAGAAAAGAGATCCTGGGTTCTATTTGTAAGGATATCACGTACCGCCCAACACTACGAATCCAACATGGAGATTTGACTACAACAATTTCTTGGGTTAGCCACGTATATGTCACCTTTCTTTGCGAATTTTGCAGACCATACCGATGCCCTTCGTGCACTAACACACAAAGGAAGTGAGTGGGAATGGACAGCAGCGCACCAGAAAGCATTTGATAATGTGAAGTCATTGATCAGTACAGAATGTACATTGACATATTTTGACCCTAAGAAGCCCACCATAGTAGATGCCTCTTTGAAAGGTTAAGGAGCTGCATTGATACAGGACAACAAACCAATTGCATTTGCAAGCAAGACCCTCACACTCACAGGTGCTGAGAAGAGATATGCAAATATTGAGCGCGAATTGCTGGCAGTTGTGTTTGGATGTACACGATTTCATACCTACTTGTATGGTTCGAAGTTCACGGTAGAATCTGATCATAAGCCATTAGAGAATATACAACATAAGAGCTTAGCTCAGGTGCCACCCAGATTACAACGTCTGATGTTAAACATCTAACGGTATGACTATGACATCGTGTATAAGCCAGGTCGTGAAATGGTCCTCGCAGACGCATTGTCACGATTGAATCCTGTTCCAGGTCCACAGATTGACCTCGACACAGCTATATATGCTGTGCAGTTCTCTACAGAAAAACTAAATGAACTGAAGATACAAACACAACAAGACCCTGTATTGAAACCACTGATGGAGGTGATCACCAAAGGATGGCCTGAAGACTCGAAAGAGCTACCGAAGTGTGTTCGTCATTTCTGGTCAAGCAGAGATGAGCTTTCGGTTGATGATGGACTGGTCATCAAAGGTGAGAGAATTGTTATACCAGCAATATGGCAGGATGACGTATTGCAGAAGATCCATAGTGGTCACCAAGGTGTCAATAAGTGTCAGTTACGGGCCAAGGAATGTGTCTATTGGCATGGCATAAATAGAGATATTGAACGATTGGTAAGTGATTGTACAGTGTGTCAGAAGTACCAACGCAGCCAAGCTGCTGAACCTCTCATGCCCCATGACATCCCTCAACGCCCTTGGCACACAGATGGAACAGACTTGTTTCACTTTGACAACTCCGATTATTTGATAATCGCTGACTATTATGCTAAGTTTCCTATCATCAGGAAAATTACAGGTAAGAGCACAAGTGCAGCTGTGGTGACATTCACAAAACAAATATTCAGTGAACAAGGTATTCCTGTGAAAGTCATTAGTGACAATGGTCCCCAGTATGCTAGTGAGGAATATCGGAAATTTGCACAAGATTGGAATTTTGATCACGTGACGTCAAGTCCGAGATTCCCACAGTGTAACGGGTTTATAGAGCTACCATACAGACGGTTAAATCCGCGTTAAAGAAAGCGCGCGAGTCCGGTATGGACCCATACCTGGCACTTTTGTGTCTCCGTACCACCCCGGTGGATAATGTAATTCCATCACCCGGTGAATTGCTGACTAATCGCAAGCTGAGAAGTAACCTTCCGGTTAAGTTACGCAACAATGCACAGAACAGAGATGAAGTGCATGACAGACTAAGCACGCGGCAAGCAAAACAGAAAGAATATCATGATGCTAATGCGCGCGAGCTACCGCCTTTAGTGATAGGGCAACGCGTGAATGTACAAGACCAACAAACTGGTCACTGGAGCACGGCAGTTGTGAAAGAAAAGTGTCAAGAACCGCGTTCATACATTGTTGAAACAGTAAATGGACATCGGCTCAGGGGCAACAGAAACCATCTGCGTGACATCAACCCAGTGAAATCTGTGCACTTCGCGGATGAAATTCCCCCAGAGTCAGATAATGATATGGTGGTTCCCAGAAACGAACCTACTGCAGATAAAAACCCTAAGAACCCTAATGGTACAGGTTGCCATACACGCAGTGGGCGTACACCAAAACCACCACAGAGACTCATTGAACAATGTTAAGATTTCAAAAATCAGCCAAAGTTCAAATGTGTGATACATGGACAAGTATAACATTTAAAGCAAAGTTTGTTAACAGACTTTAGTAGAGTATCATCACATTGATAATGAAAATTGAACTTTGAGACCTAGTGAGTTACTTAAAAATCAGTAAAAATCCCTAATGATTCTTTACAATACAAATTGTTAAATTTGGGTATCATGGTTTGAAGTGGCAACATTTTTACTTCATTTTTCAGACATTTTTTTAACTGCATGATATCCCAGTGGAATGACAAATTTGTGTCCAAATTAGCTTCCAAATTTAGGTTGTAATTTGCTTCATATTTACATGTTAAACAAGTGTGTTATTTTGCCTTTTTTGAAAAGGGGGATGTAAGGATATCACGTACCGCCCAACACTACGAATCCAACATGGAGATTTGATTACAACGATTACTTTTGATCTGTGATTAAAGTTGTTTAATACAAGAGATCGAGTGTGTCTATTATGTCTATCATATTATTACACTATTCCCGGAAGGGGAGTTATATCTCTAAGTGTTACTGATATCCTGTTTGGTATTCACACTAAGAATATAAGAAATGAAAATAATATGTTTATCCACCATGTCATTGCAATGGACCTACGGCACATAATCTCCTGGCCACAGTTCGACATACGTGGACGCACTTCGATCAGGCTGCGCACGCATGCACACTAAAAACGACGGGGTCAAAATATTGACCCTCTTACGGGGTCAGTTTTATTTAACCCGATTCGTGGTTAAATCAACCACTGTCGGGGTCATTTGGCATCATATTGAAATGACCCCTAAAAGGGTCATATTTAAATGACCCTAAATATAGTCATGAATGACCTAGTCATTAAAGACCCTAAATATATATGACCCTAAATATAGTCATTTTCAACCACGTTCCGGGGTCATTTGCTAATCGGGATATACCGTTATCAAAATGACCCCTGAATATGGTCATTTTTTGACCCTACACTGCAAAAACTCCGGTGTTAAACTGCAACACTGAGCCGGTGTTACGCTCCTGGTGTTAATGTCGGTGTTAGGTCAACACCATAGGAATAACTGATGTAACACTTCTCATGGTGTTAAATTTCTTGTGTTAAACTTGGTGTAAGAATAACTCCCATGGGTGTCACTATTCCACACATGCGCACGGGGGTGGGTTATATTGGTTTTTTAACACTTTGGATTGTATATTTATATTTGATCTAGCGATTCGATCTGCAACATGCACCATTCCATAATTAAATGGCAAGTAAGAACATTAATTCACAAAAACGTTCAAGTTTTAATAAATTTGAACTGTTGAACAGTGAAATATGTTATTCGTGGTTAAATCAACCACTGTCGGGGTCATTTGGCATCATATTGAAATGACCCTAAAAGGGTCATATTTAAATGACCCCTAAAAGGGTCATATTTAAATGACCCTAAATATAGTCATGAATGACCCTAGTCATGAATGACCCTAAATATATATGACCCTAAATATAGTCATTTTCAACCACGTTCCGGGGTCATTTGCTAATCGGGATATACCGTTATCAAAATGACCCCTGAATATGATCATTTTTTGACTCTAATATAGTCAGAGAGAAAAAGAGAAATATAGTCATTTGACCCCAAGGATAGTCATTTTTAACCACAATTTGGGTGAAATTGTTGACTAGATCACCGGGGTCAAATTTGACCCTTTTTTAGTCGGTGCATAGTTGACTCAGTAAGCGGGGTCAAAAATGACCCTTTTGTGGTTGAATTTTGACCACGTATTTTTAAGATTTTTTAGTGTGTGCTTGAACTCACAAAATACTGCCAACCAACAACACCAAAGCACCTGATTGGTCAAATTTAAACTGAAGCCTTTTTAACGATCGTCACGCTGCGCCGTATCCACCAACGTAGTGCTCCCGCTGCGCCAAAACCACCGACGCAGTGGGGCTTGATGGTGCGTGGAAAAGCGCATGAGTTTTTCAGTTCTCACGTTTGAGCACCAACCAATCAGAGCCTTGAGGTCGAGATGACGTAGTGCGCACAACGGATAACCACTGCACTGTTTTGGGGTGAGGTTGAGCAGGCGTATACTTTACGCGAGCTCAGCCTCATGTGACGTGGGCCCATTGATAAGCTAAGTATTAGCAAGTTTAGATACGGTAATCATCCCAATCTTCTTTTCCTCTTCCAAACTGAACTCAATATTCGTCATGTGACTTTAATACAAACAACTTCACCACCACCACACTTTGTACTACAATCCTTGTTATTTTACAGTGATTTATTTCTTAAAGGTAGATGACCCGATTTTCAACTTGATGTTTTCTATTTTACATGATGAAAGGTCATCCATAAAATTGTTGCATTCCAAAGTTTGAGTTGCATAACTCCAATGGTTCTATTTTTAGAAGCGCAAGATCAAAAGACATGTGCCAATTGAGTAGTACACATACTGGCTGGTGGTTAACCACCTTTGGCAGTAATTCACCACATTTTAGCCTATAATTTCCAAATGAAACATTTCTGGCCCCTAATATTTTACAGACATAATGAGAAAAATATAGGGATTCTTCTAATACCAAAATATCTTGATGTAAAAAAATAAATATAGCCACAAAAAAGTGATCGGGTCATATACCTTTAAGTAACAATACTTGCACGCCATTTTATAACTTGTCAGTAGAAATGTTATTTAATAATATGTATCTAATAAATTATTCTATGTAAATTGTAATTTATTTATTTTTCTAATGTAACTCAATTCAACATTCTATATAACATTGTGTTTTGCTGTAAATAAATATTTGTGTTTATGTGTTATTAGGAATAAAAAGACAGAGTAATAAAAAAGAAACTAAGTTGGGTCTTTCGACATCTCCATACAGCGAACCTTTGTTTCATAACCGCCCTAAGATTTCAAAGATGTATTTTGCTTCTTTTTCTCTTTTGTCTGAACATCTTATTAAAACATTATAAAAGTGAGCACATGGTACGTTAAGCATACACTTCATCCTCAAATAGGTTACAGAAACAAGATACGCTCTAACATCAATCGTAGAAAGTAGATCACCTTTCTATTAAGACCAAGCTTTTTTACGGTAATTTAACAGTATGATACAAGAATATATATTATTGCTCGACCTAGAAAATATATTCTTGCATTACGATAAGTATGTTTATTGATCTACATACTACACACTAAAAACGACGGGGTCAAAATATTGACCCTCTTACGGGGTCAGTTTTATTTAACCCTATTCGTGGTTAAATCAACCACTGTCGGGGTCATTTGGCATCATATTGAAATGACCAAATCATCTCACACCTAACGGGAATAACACCATGGAAAGTCGATTCGTAGGATCGTATATAGGTACATATCTAACCAAAAGAATTCAAGACGTCACTGCTTGATGGCAGTGATTGTTCACATATCAGAAGCACATTATTGTTTTTTATGTAGTAATAAACACGATGTTTAAGGCCATACAGGTTTTCTTGGCCGGAATGAATGCCGAGCTCGTGTTTCACAGAAAACGACGGGGTCAAAATATTGACCCTCTTACGGGGTCAGTTTTATTTAACCCTATTCATGGTTATTTGGCATCATATTAAAATGACCCCTAAAAGGGTCATATTTAAATGACCCTAAATATAGTCATCACTGACCCTAGTCATGAATGACCCTAAATATATATGACCCTAAATATAGTCAATTTTTAACCACGTTCCGGGGTCATTTGCTAATCGGGATATACCGTTATCAAAATGACCCCTGAATATGGTCCTTTTTGACCCTAATATAGTCAGAGGGAAAAAGAGAAATATAGTCATTTGACCCCAAGGATAGTCATTTTTAACCACAATTTGGGTGACATTTTTCACTAGATCACCGGGGTCAAATTTGACCCTTTTTAGTCGGTGCATAGTTGACTCAGTAAGCGGGGTTAAAAATGACCCTTTTGTGGTTGAATTTTGACCCCGTATTTTTAAGATTTTTTAGTGTGTACAGTACTTGATAATCATTTGAGATCTTGCATGAGTGCACCAGTGTATGAATGCAAAGACACTTCTAGTGTAGGTAAAATTACACTGCTAAAGTAGGTAATATAAGGCAGCTCCTGGTAGATTTAGTTCCCAAGTTTGTTGTGTAGGTTCTCTTGATGCCCATCAGACCTCCAGATATTATTATTTGTCTTTGATTTATATTTTGATGTTGTTCTCTATGTTTGGGCTTTTATCTTATTTTTATGTCACTTTCACTGGCATTTTTAACCTCTGCCCATTTGTGTTTCTTGTTTTATGCATATTTTCTGAGTTGCAGTGAACCAATTGATTGGCCTTTCAGAGCTCTCTTTCGAGAGTTACCAGTTTGATTTTTAATCACTCTGGTCATTAACCTTGTTAATGTCTGTTGGGCTATTGTTCACATTTGCGCTTTGTATACAAAAAAAATCTACTTGTTAATATACCTTATAAATATTAATATGTGATATTGCTCTTAAAATTATCAAGAGTTACGGGATATATTTCGGTCATATTGATAAATGAAATAGTGGTCATTATTTTTGTTAACTCAAATAATGGTAACAGTGATCACCATCCTGTATCTGAATCGGAAAATTTAGCATATTTTGATCAAGAAATAATAAAACTTTATGTGCAAATGATTATGTTCCTAAAGATGGTTAATAATAGACACCAAATTTGAAATGATTTTCTACGACCTTCATCCTCGAAGTCCAACTGGCTTCTTAGTAAAAGTGATTGCATTATACCATGAATAAAATGTACATCTGCGGCATTTATACGCTGAAACAATCATACCCATAAAAAATATGTTTCAAAAAGCACAAGCACTAATGTTTTAATTCTAACTTTAAGGTACTAAGATATCATCCCTGTAAAAACACGTACGAATAATGTCAATGATGAAGCTTATTATTTGAAGCCAAGTGTTGATTTTATCATACCGCGGAAGTTTGCCTTTCATTGCCTTCTGCTTTCATAGACAAATAGTTATAAAATAGAATAAATACCAGGTAAGAAAAAGACAAAACGAAAAGTTGCCCTATTTATTCCGAACTGTAAATACACAAGAGGATATACAGCTCAATTTTAAAATGTCCCCAGGTGGCATGGTAAAAAGCAAAGTACTTAGTAAATATTTAACAATATATCTGCTTAGATTGTCTTATCTGTATTGAATAACTTTGATATTCTGTCAATTATATCTCAGTTAATTGATCAAATCTATTCTAAACAAACTTTTTGTAAACACAACAGCGGCGGCAGATGAATTCAAATCCTAAACAAATTACAAAATCCGAAAGAATGAACAAATCTATGGTTTATATTGAAACTATCCACAAATGAAGAGTTTGTTTCCAAAAGGCGCTAACTCACTAAAAGTGAAATAGGAGAAAAGCAACGTTTTCTTAAAATGAGGATGTTGCACTTCTATGATTAAGCTAATTTTCTGCCATATGAAAGATACCATACGTGGAAGCTTAAAAATTGGTTTGATTTCATTTTTTGATTTTCACTGTATTTCCTATGTCTTTCTTTATTTTTGGAAACCAGTGAGTTAGCGTCTTTTGGAACAAAAATGTTTCGACCAAAAACCACTTTACCAAGCAACCTTTATTTCCAAATAATGTACACCTGAAAGACAATATCAAATCACATTGAAATCAGAAAACCGCATTCAAATACCTTTCCGACTTTTTTAATTATGAATTTTTGATATTTTGTGAGAAAACTGAAAATGTGGACAATTTGGCACATATTTTTCATCAACAACAATTTTGTTCGTGTGCAATTTTCAAAACAATAATCCCATACATTTTACTTTTTCTTCATTGCATTTCATTAAGGACATTCTTATCAATGTTTTACCATGATAAAAGAACCATATTTCCACCATTTTGGCTTAAAAAATAGTGAATTATATTCAAATTTCAGGAAATTTCAGGAAATGACCGGGAATTTCCGGACATTACCGAGGGCCATAGCTTTGGACCCGAATAAGCTACAGATGTAGAACAAAGTTTAAAAGATGTATTTTGTAACTCTCTTTCAGTTTTTAAAACAATAATCCCATACATTTTACGTTTTCTTCATTGCATTTCATTAAGGACATTCCTATCAATGTTTTACCATGATAAAAGAACCATATTTCCACCATTTTGGCTTAAAAAATAGTGAATTATATTCAAATTTTAGGAAATTTCAGGAAATACAGGGAATTTCCGGACATTACCGAGAGCCATAGCTTTGGACCCGAATATGCTACAGATGTAGAACAAAGTTTAAAAGATGTATTTTGTAACTCTCTTTCATGTTCTGCACCTAACTCAATTTTTTCAAAAAATGGAGTTTTGGAACTAAGCGCCTTTTGGAACTAAGCTCTTCAAATAATTACTGCCATTGTTTTCTTCTGTAGATCAATCATTTCGTAAGCGTAAGATGTTTATGTTCTGCATATCATTCATATTCAAAGATAAAAACACCTTCGATGTATTTTTTTGTTCATTCTGTTTCCTCATATTAAATTGCTCTATAAACTAATCTAATACTAACTTTAAATATCTTTGTTTCGTTACAGCCTACTTGATAAGGATAATTTGTTAGACTCTTCGCAAGCCGTAAATCACACAGACCATACAGATGTCAAGTATGTATCGACTAATTCAATTGGAGAGTGCAAGGACAGCGATTGTAGCATCAAAACATCAGGAACTCCTATTCTAACCGGTTATCATGTTTCATGACGAAACCAAGCGCCTGATATTAAAAGAGTACTTTTTGCCACCTTCATCCATCTCTATCCTTTAGTATAGACACGTTCTGTTATCACGTGTTCAGTCTGTTTCGTTTCAAAACAAGGAACATATCGGGACTCCAAAATAAATGTAAGGGTTGTTTGCTGGCGGCATCATATTTGATGGATATCTCATGGGAGTTGCATCTATACTAATTTTCGGTCCCTCGCTTTATTAGATAGTTCACTAATAATTTTACACTCGCGTTCCTCTTCAACTGAAAAAGCGTGGTAATTGCGCCTCTAATACACGAGATAATTAGATAGTTCAATTCCAGTATTTTCCCGTTTTCAGACATGCGCAGAAAGGATCACAGCTAATATTCCGAAATGTTGAATTTCTTTTACTAGGGCAGCTAACTGTTCGGGCAAAAATTATAGTTTTCGGAGTGAGTGATGACATATGGTCTTCACCCAAAATATTTTCATCAGGGATATAGCTACATTTCTGTATATGCGGCCGTTTGTTATTCTTAAAGATCGCATGAGTACAAGCATTTATACGGGACTATACGTCCGACAAATACAAATATTTTACGACATTTTCTAAATGTAAACAAAAACTCTTACACAGATCTTTAAGTGACACTTTCACATTAGTAACATAGATGAACGCGTAGTTTGCTAACGATAAAGAAACTGGCGGTACCATACCAACCGTTCCTATGTTGTTGCTGCGCGACCGCGTTTAACATGGCGCTCGCGATTCGGCGCACACGTAATTACGCAGACAAAGTGTGTACGCGTTTGTGGCGCAAACTGCACATTGTAACGGGACAGGGTGAAGGCAGGCAGTCCGTACACTCTTAGAAAAAGGATGCTTCAGGAGTTCAAGGCTGTTCCGTATATGGAACCCTTTATATCACCTTAAAAGGTTCCAAAAAGAACCATTTTAAGGTTTAAAATGGGCAAAAATGGGTCTTTAGATCCTCTAAAGGTTCTCTACAGAACCTTTTTGGGTCCTTTAAAATCACAGAACCTTTTTGGGTCCTTTAAAATCACAGAACCTTTAAACCCTTAGGGTTCCATATACGGGACAGCCAAGAACCCCTGAACCAACCTTTGTCTAATAGTGTACCCTAAAGCCACCTCCTCCTCCCCGCACTTCCCTTACTTGATAATCTGGATATAAGGGCACATGGGGCATCTGGATAATCGGAACGTGTGGTATATTATCATGATTATTATAGAGTGTCTGGATTATTAAGGGCACCCGTGGATCTGGATTACGGGGTTCACTTTTACCTGGATATACTATGCGCAGGTGGATTTTAAGGGTGTATCAGGTAGTATCTCGGGAGGCCTTATTTAGAACACAGCAAACATGACAAAGGGATTACATACTATAATACTTTAAGGCCCCACATGCCTATTGGAGGACTAATGTATTTAATGTAGATAGGCCAAACAAAACCCGGATGGCACACATAGTGCTCAAGTACAAGCATGGAATGGTACAAGTGATCTTGATGATATAGACTCCGCCGACCATAAAACTAAACGACCGACTATACAACTATGGAACCCACTATAACGCTCAGAACGTAGGCCTACTGAATGACCTCGATACAGTATGGGCAGTGGCGACACCAGCACCAAAATGTTAAAGGAGGTGGCGGGGCAATAAAAGAATCGGGGGAGACATTTTAAAGCTAATTTTAAGTAACTTCCAGTTTTGACATTAAAATTCAACTTTTTTTTAATTATTTGGTGTACATTGGTACAGTGACGACACAAATTCCCCTACGGCTCTTGCTGGGATACTGAAATAATATGTTTTTAGGCGATAAATCATTATAGATGCTCTAGTCGATTCACAAATTTGTGATTTGAAAAGGTAGGTTTACATTGGACAACTTAACCATATTTCATTGGTAATACCATTTTTTTGAGACTGCTGGTTAAATGTGCAAAAGTGTTAAGTGCTAAATCAATAAATATTCACCCATTTCGTTGATAGCTTATGGCGATAAAATCAAGTTATATTCAGAACGTTATAATTGTTTCTGCAACAACACGGATTACAGTTTTACAATATAAATTGTACATTATAAGATATCTCCATCATGTAAAAGTGTCATCATCATGATCATAGTTCGAAAGCATAAATAAATGGGAAAAGATTCATCACAGTATTTCGTTAGTCCAGCCTGCTACCTTCCGCATATGGTCGAATCCAACGAAAAGTGTACACGGCTAGATTTTTAGGGTCCAGTTTCAAAATGCTTCGATCTCTTTTTCCTTTTCCCCACTCAAAGTCAACATATCAAGCTTGTATGGAAAAAAAGTGCCATCACTAATCTCTCCAATTGACCACGTGGCGGAATGATGAAGTTGAAGGTACACTTCTCAATGTTACCTACAAATACAAGTACCATATTTTGATTAAGTGATGATTATTCCACCTATTTACATATTGCATTCAAATTTGTGATTGTATTGTATTCAGAAGATGCTAATGCTGATAGAAAGTGGACATATTTGTACAGGTACTCATCTTTTTTTACATTTTCGATTTACACAGTTAGGTAGCATTTTCAGGATCTCAATACTTTGAAACATGAGGTTGAGTCACTTTGTATACTTTCACCAAGATGATTTTTAATGAACATTTGCTTTCATGTACCTCAAAGAGGGGGAATGACCCTTTCTGGAAAATTTAGAATTTTGAGCATGCGCCAGAAACTTAAGTACATAGAGGAATGTGGACATTTTGTATTCGTAGGTAACAGTTAGTGTATACGTAGGTATAAGAAAAGTAAAGCTGTAATAAATTAATGTTGCACTTAATTTATGCTGCATTTTGGGGGTGAAATGATCATGCAGGGTTGTTAACAATATTTGTTTTTAAATAAACATGTTAAAACATGTTTAAATCCTAATATTATGGACATATTCCCCAATAGTTTACTTTAAATAGATACTAGAATATTAATTTAATGTTGAAAAATATACAATATCTAACTCTCAGTTGTGATTTTGAATAGGTTTATTAAGAACAAAATATCAGGCAACAATTTTAAGCATTCCTATAAGAGAAAAACATGTTAAGACTTAAAGCACGGTAGCTGATATTGCAATAATCAAAGTATTCGTAGGTAACACATTTGTTCTCAACTTTAACTTCGTTGACTAAGAATGGTTGGATTCTTTGATTTTACATATGTTTAAGAGGCAAAATTGTACTCGACGTAGTTTTTATGCCCTGAATCGTGTGTGAGGGTGAATGTCGTACAGCAAAATAAAAAGGTGTCTTGCTTGACGTTAAAAGTTGATAATATAAGAATGTGCGCTCAGCACTGCTTTTACAAAACAATCGGAATTGCTTAATATTCAACATTTGAATAAAAAGCAAGATTAACCAAATAAACATTAAAATTATACAAAAAACTATGTTCCTATTTCTAAAATATAAACGAAAACATCCTAAACATCAATAAACTCACTAGGCCTATACTGTTAGTATTATTGATCATCTAATTTGGTTAAGGAATGTTGATTAAAATTAATTTACAGAAAATGTTTTATTATGCTAACGTATCTGATCATCCAATTTTGTAAGTGTCTTTCTTGCTTGACTTTCAATTATTAAGAATGTGCGTTTAACTTTAAACAGTCAGAAGTGTGTAATATTTAACATCTGATACAAGGCAAGATGATGACAACATACATATCGTACTGGGTTAAAATTTCGTAAAGGTATAGTTAAACAATCGATTAACTCGCTAGTATAATATTCTTACTCATCTCATTTGGTAAAAAGCATGTTCATCATTAAAACTAAACATAATGAAATATTAAGCATATAGAAACATTTTAAGTAAGATACCTCTGATCATTCAGCCTTGTAATCTCTACTTAACAAGTTAAGTGGATCTTGTTGTATTCTTTGTGTAGTTAGTTCTTCATCTCTCTCTTGTCACGAGAATGAATATTAGTAGAACAGAATTACTCTTTGTTTATTATAGGACATTTTAGAATGTTAAGAATGAACGTTTCAGTTTCCGTGTGAATCCAAAGTATTGGATCGAATCAACTATTGAACATTTCCTCGAGCCATCATTAATTAGAAAGCAAGCGGTTTTCTTTTAGCAAACAGTTTGATTTGCCTGTAATTCATAATCTTGAATGTCAGGTTATTTGTTTTAAGCAATAAAACAACCGGTTGTCTTCCTCAATTTGTTCTAAATGAAGGAGGCAAGTGAGTCTTCTAGCAGTTATCATATTGAATAGCTGTTTTAAACACGAAAGCCAGATCGCTTTTTAATTCATTTAATATATACTTTGAAATAATTTCATATCAGACCTTATATTATATATATAAGTTTTTAAACATGAGCCGAACATGTTCAAAATCTAGAATATTCAAATGTCGTGCATTTCAGTCCACAGCGCGCGAAATAAAGCACATACAACTTACAGCAAGACATCCAGTTGTCAGATTAGAATTAAGATATAATTTCCTAGTTTGGAATTTGTATCATTCTAAAAGTCGTGCATAGTAAGTTTTTATCGAGTTTCAACCGGAGGCAGATTCCGTTTGACATAGAATCACCAATATGAAATATTTTGTCAGATGTAGACATAATAGGAATTTTGTGTTTAAAAATTCAATGTTGTTTGATTTAAAAACACTAATCTAATAGGTTTGCCACGACAGAGATATTGTCGGGCATGTGCCTTTCATTGTGATTTTCTTTTAAATCAACCACTGCTTAGTTCAATTACACTAATTAATGAATGTCGGAAGCATTATTCATGAACAATTCTTGATTTGAGACTGAAATCAGTTAGGCCTACCCTTGATTACCTTCCACCTTTAAAAAAAAAAGGAAAATGTTTTACTCAATTTCTTGTTCACTTAAAATACGTTTCGGTGACATTACACAACCTGCCCGAGCAAAAATGAAGCAAGTTATTTTATATTTGTGACACATGAATTCCATTTTCAAATACAATTACAATAATGGCCAATATTATGTACCTCAGTAGTCACTTCTCTGCAATTCCAGAGGAAGTTGGTTAACTACGTATACATCATATCGACAAGCTGGTTTAAAACAATATTACGCACCAAACGATATTATTCCCGTCTTATACATTCCTGCTAAATATTTACATAATATAAGGTGCGAATGAAAGCGAAAAACAATACAGGAATTGTACCATGCTCATTAACTAATATATAGGTTACCTACGAATACAAAATGGAATATGAGAAGATTGATTATGAAGCCGAAATTTCATGGATATTATGACTAAATGTACCCATTTTAAGACGATCAACGTGTAATCTATGGATATAAATAACATTCATTCACTCTAACTCCAACAAAAAATATGTTCTCGGCAAAACCAGTGTGATTACACCATGCATTTTATTTAAATTAACACCTCCTATTTTCATTTAATAAGGGAATATAATTTTTTCCCTCCAAATATAAATATAATAATATATCCAGTCAGATTGTATGATTGCGCACTGCTTGTATGTAAAATAAAATCATTTAGGGCCAATATGCACCGTGTATATTATTGCATGTTGCCTACATATACATGTTACCTCCGAATACAACATGAAGTCAATGCACGAGAAGCTGTTACTGATTATTTATATAAACATTAATCACCCCCATTGCGATTTGAATCAACTGTCAGAGGATGTCTTTGCGTGAATAACATAAACAACTACACTAATAGGAGTAACAAGATTGAGACATAGGGAGGCTATATTCAATCAACTTTTAAGACAACAACAAATTATTGATGCACTTGTACGCAAACTACAGAATTTTGTGAAAAGTTACTTACAAAAGCTGAAAGATTGATGCGAAACTTCTCTGTGGCTTGCCGAACGCAGCGCACATTTCTACTTTATTCCAGTCGATACAAGTATGTAACAACAGAGGGAATAACCACGGTATCGTTATTTGTATTTGAAGGTAAAAGTTCATATTTCAAATTTGCCTACGAATACAGCCTTTTATTGCTGATATTTCAAAAAATGTTGCCTTCAAAATGATAAAACTTGGCACACATGTACATTGTATCACACTTCGCTTATTCTATAGATATCATTCACTAATCTGTGTTTATATTAAAATGGCAGTGTTTTAAATAGGTATTCGGAGGTAATGCATTTTTTTACCAAACCGATCGTTTCCGCTTTTAAAATTTCTAACAGCTTTATCAAAAAATCGACTTGAATGTGGACAATGCATTTAAGTATTTAACATATTTAGGTATCCTTACAGCACAAATTACACTACCTCAGGCGAATTCTTCCCCGAAAGTGAGATTTAACAAAACATGTATTGGTAGGTAACGTCAAAACTTACCACAGCCAAAAAAATCACAACAATTCAGGGGATTGATCAAAAGTAACAAAAATTACAAGAGGCATTCTTGAGATATCCACCAATCAAACAGGTAAAGTTTTTTCCGCTTAAGCTCGTTTTCATCTAAACGGTTATATGTCTAAAATAAAACCTTAACAACTATTTTGTAAAAAGGGTGGAAAATAGCAGGTTTATTGCTCGCATACGCCCAATTGTGCATAGAAGTTAGTCATATTATATATGGCGCGAAGCGTCTCATCGAGGCGGATACGTATAACACAAAAAGAAAAATGGCCAGATATAGATTATTTTATTATAGGCCTGAACAACACGTGTACACTTTTCGTTGGATTCGACCATATACTGATTTCTTCCCGTCCTCCGAATTTACACACGGCCCCTTCGAGATCCAAATAGAAAGATGTGGGGATTTACCGTCCCCAGTGCTTGATAACCCAGTATATAACGTTGAGAATAATATAAAAGAAAGGTTGAGACATATCTTTTCATGCGGATACAATTTCAATAAGCATAATATTATTGAATGCAAGCTATCTCTGAATTGAACATTTGCTGCACATCACAGTTTCATTAAAGCAGCACCATTGCATCATATTCGGTGAAGAACTACCCTCTAGCTTTCTGTTATACCGGCCAACGTGTTTATGTTTCTTATCTGATTAATTAATCTATTTATAATTTGTAACTACTTCATCAAATTACTTTTAATTAATTTAATTAGTTTAATGAAATACTTTTTTGTTAGGTATATTATTTTATTACTTTTAATTGATTTAATTAGTTTAATGAAATACTTTTTTGTTAGGTATATATATATATTTTTTAAATTTATTTATTAGTATATTTATTTATTTATTTGTTTACTTATTTATTTATTTATTTGGAATTACGTTCCAAAAAGTCTAAATTATATACTTTGCTCTGCATCGCATTGAGCACTCTGCAAAAAGATTGCTTCCTTACCAGTGTTTATTTATTCATTTATTTTTAAATTGATACAAAGTTAGAAACGGTGATCTCCTTTGCAAGCGATATGCTAAATACATCAGATCATTTAAACATCAATATACCCAACATCCAGAAGATATTTATCCATTTATATATTCGCATTGCTCACTGGGACTAGTATGGAATGTTATAAATATGTTGTTGTAAATATCCTTGTTATTTTGCTACTGTATGTATCGGTATTATCGAACTGGCGCGGATCTCACAACGTCAGATTCAGGCACATCCGTGAAGGAAAATCTTAACAGGATCACTGGTTGCTTCTTCTGCTAAAGTTGTAACATATAACTTGAAATGTTAGCTTTCTTGAAATATGAAAGAGGTCTCTTCAATATACTCAACATTCAGAAGATATATATCAATTTATAAAGTGCTCAATAAAGGAAAGTCATACAATTTGTTTATGTTTTGACCAAACAGGCTAGATAGACATTCAGATGAATCTTTTAGGCACAATGTGGTAACTTGCCAAAAATGACAACGATGATAATCCATGGTTAGCTCCATTTATGGAAATCCGTGACGTTTCCAAATTCGCATTTTAAACACACTACGCGGAGAGAAAATGCTGTGTATGCACTGCATGGCCTGAATGACCGCTAGGGATATCGATCACACATGCTACTGTACACTACCCGTGCATGACACTTTGAATTTGACTTAGCCCGCGCAGGGGACATGTGCAGTGATCAATACGGGACAAATACGGGATATGTGCTTGGTAACCTTCGGTCTTCGCGTAGTGTATTGAAAATATGAATTTGGAATTGTCACGGATTTTCTTTAAATAGGACTAATCATGCCTTATCATTGTGGTGTTTTGGCAAGATTAGTACCAAATTGTGCCTGATTCATCAAAATGTCTATCTAGCCTATTTGGTCAAAACATAAATGTAAATCACTCTATAGGACATAAACAAAGTGTATGACTTTCTTTTGTTGAGCACTTTTTATTCACATTCTGGACTAGTATGGAATGTTATAAATATTTTGTTGTAAATATCCTTGTTATTTTGCTACTGTGTGTACCGGTATTAATAAACTGGTGCGGGTCGGCGAACGTCAGATTCATATGACTATTCTATAATTATAATTGTACTAATCGCCGTCGAAACAATAATGGATGTTTATTTGATTTTGTAAAAATAATTACCTAGCTGTTTATTAATAACAATATTTTAAACTTCCCAATCTCCCTTTCGCTTATTTTACTCACAGTTATTCAAACAAATCTCTCTAGATATAATTGTCCTACTTTTTGGTAATTATTGGAATGAACTAGATCCATATTATTTAATCTAGGCTCACGCGATAACACAGTAGTTTCAAATTTCTGTTGGAAACACTTCGATAGGGTAATCCACAAATCAATTAGCTATGGACAATTTCCCTTCTTGCCATCATTGAATTATGAAGAAAATAATAATGTGACACCTCCAATTTCTCTTAAAAACGAGTTTGGACATCTTTTTGACATATTGGCATTCCATTTTATGACATTAATGGCTTGAATAAATAATTTGACTATAATGATGATATCAGATTGTTGTTATTTTTACTTTGCGGCGGTTAACGATGCCGCAATATGACATTAAATATTCTGAATGAATCATAAAGGTCGCGTCCGACGGACTGGGTTGGTTCCAATGACAGTGGTTACGCTACAGGTATCAAACTTATGAAAACAATCCATTGCATATTAAATTTAAAAATCCGGGTCACTGTACAAATATTATAGAATAATATGAGAAAGTATTGCAAAAAACACTCCCCATCTTTTTAAGGGAAAATCCAACGAGTCTCTGTTTTCCATCACTTTTCAAAAGATTTAGCGGTATCAAAAATTGGGAGCACATTTCTTGAATGTTTGCCCTTGAGCTCGTATGCGCAGTAGGCCTAGGACTTTCCGATCCCAAAATTAATAGAATCCCTGAATGGTGTAGCACGTATAGTAGGCTTATACGACCAGTTGCAAAAGTAATTCTTTGTATCACCACACAAACAAGACACACATGTAGCAAAAATAAATTACCCTTAACATGTGTGAGTTCGTTTGTGTAACGTTACCCTGATTAAGAGGGATACAACACTGACTTAAACAAACTATAAGCGTGGCAAGTTATGTATAATAGACTATGAAACGTAATATATGTACTACAAGTCATTATATTTATTTGTAACTTTTCACAACAGAAATATAAAACCATGCCAAATTATAAGATGATAGAAAATGCGGTTGTTGTCCTGCAATAATCAGGTATGTGCCAAGTGCGTGGTTTAATCAGACTGTAAGTAGCTTGAGCTGAAACTGAATTGAACAAATGTCTGTTCAAGGTAAAAATATGTTGGTAGAATATGCATAATGTTACCAGGATGTTATACAAAACCATTGCACATAATGAAAAATCCATTGATACACATGTTACATGTGATCGTGGTAAATGCCAGGTTAAATGGTTATTACATCCATTATTAGCTCGTTTTGGCATGGATTAAATACTAAATACGTTGAGTGTGTATGTAACGTGCATGAATCGATGTAGGCTTATCGTGCTTAAAGCTCGGTTTGACATGGATTTCCTTATAAACGATGGGTGTGTAGATGTGAGGGGGCGTGAATCGACAAAATAATTCACCAGCGAAGATATCTTGTTATCAAGGAGGCATTCCCGTCCATCAATACATGTTAGATATTACCGTAAATGCAATTCATTAGCCGACATCAGGAAATACGTAAACCATTAAATTGAATCCCCAGCGTCTTAATTTACACATTCATTTGATAATGGCACGCACGAGATAGGTTTGACATTTATCATGTTTACAGTCGTAGAGACGAATATCAACACGACAGAAAGTATGTTGAAAACCACCACTGCTGAATGATGAGCAAAGTAATTAAAGCATGCTGTTTTGACCTTTTCATCTTACTTCGATTTTGACATACATTAATGGATAGGGGATTCTTCATACTAAAAGCAGGAATTTTGATAAAAAGTCGTGAAGTTGGTCAAATGAGCCGAGAAAGCTCTACAAAATCGCAATAATGTAGATGAGAAGGTGTTTCCCGGTCCAAGTAATTACTGGCAGTTAGTGTGTGGTAATCATGTAATGGTGACATGTGGTACCTTATAGCTACAACTTAAATCGTGAAATCTGCAGCTTCTAGAACCAAGATATACTTACGTCAAACGAAATACCTTCAGGTTGAGGATCAAATTGAATAACTAGTGTGTCAAACTTTTAGTGCGATTGAAGAAAGGATAGATATGTCCATATCAGAACATAATAATAGTTAGAATAACTTTTGGAGAGAGATACCATATACTAGGTTCTTTGAAAGTAGTATTAAACTCCCCTTTTAATACTTATTATTACTTATTATTAGTTTTGAAAGATACAATATGTCAATTTAAAAACCTATGATAAACTTCTTAGGTGTACCATTATTTGATACATTCATAAACTAATTCGACTACATCTATTTACATAATTAGTTATTTGAAAGTTGATTTGTTGATCAAATTCTATATTTTCAGGAAAAATGATTTGAAAATTATTTTTAACGGTATAATATATGTCTGGATATGACACGTTTAACTAAAACACCCTGTACAATTGCCAGTATTATTTTATAACCTTTTTTTAAAAGTCCACTATAAAAAGCTGTGAACGATTTAAACAAATCAGTGCTAAAGATTGTTTTGACTCGTATTGACCAGGATCCCTACCAGGTCAAACCGTCGCACTTTTAGTGATTGTACGATACAAGCCCGCCGGATTAACAGCAGTGACGGAAATATACAAGTCCTGAACAACTACATCAGTTACCATCATGTAACTATTGGTAGTCTCCACCCAATTCAATACATTGGTTCCGCCCTCCGTTGTTCCCATTGAAATGACGTAAATCAGTTCCAGATCCGATATGAAAGCACCTTCCCAAATAAAGTGAACGCCTCTCCTACACACAGGAGTCGGTGTGTTGCAACCTCCTATACTTGACCCCCAAACAAATCGTATTGAAGGGATATTGCCTGTCAGAGCCGTATGATATAAAATGAACAAAACAAAAGTCAATTAATGTTTGATCGATGAGAAACAACAACTGTTTTATTTCATATGAAGTAACTAGTGACTTGATGGAAGTAATACATGGTCGTTTTAATGTCCCCCAACAGTAATGAAGTCGGTACATTGTGTCATCATTTGCGTCCTTGTATTTCACGGAGTTGAATTGATTTAGAATTCCTAACACATTTGTTTCAAAGGGCTCAGCAGACTCCGGCCACAACGCTCCAACGCTGAGCGCAAGCGCTGACCACCATTAAACTACTAAGTAATCAGGCTGCGTGATTTTGTTGTGGAGGAGCTACTACGCATTTGTGAGATCGCATAGAATTAAATGGAGTATGCTCAGCGTAGATTTAGGTAAAGATCCAAACGACGAGCGAAGCGAAGAGTGTCATAAGATTCTGACAGCTATCCAAAATAATGCTGTGAAAGAGTGTCATAGGATTCTGACAGCTAGCCAAAATAATGCTGTGAAAGAGTGTCATAGGATTCTGACAGCTAGCCAAAATGATGCTGTGAAAGAGTGTCATAGGATTCTGACAGCTGGCCAAAATAATGCTGTGAAAGAGTGTCATAGGATTCTGACAGCTAGCCAAAATGATGCTGTGAAAGAGTGTCATAGGATTCTGACAGCTAGCCAAAATGATGCTGTGAAAGAGTGTCATAGGATTCTGACAGCTAGCCAAAATGATGCTGTGAAAGAGTGTCATAGGATTCTGACAGCTAGCCAAAATGATGCTGTGAAAGAGTGTCATAGGATTCTGACAGCTAGCCAAAATGATGCTGTGAAAGAGTGTCATAGGATTCTGACAGCTAGCCAAAATGATGCTGTGAAAGAGTGTCATAGGATTCTGACAGCTAGCCAAAATGATGCTGTGAAAGAGTGTCATAGGATTCTGACAGCTAGCCAAAATGATGCTGTGAAAGAGTGTCATAGGATTCTGACAGCTAGCCAAAATGATGCTGTGAAAGAGTGTCATAGGATTCTGACAGCTAGCCAAAATAATGCTGTGAAAGCGTGTCATAAGACGAGTAGAGCGGGGCATGAGCGGATCCACTATTACGTATGTTCACATGGTTATATATTCGGGGTATGGGTAGGCACGATACCAGTGCTAGCTCAGCGCTGTATCCTGCAATCTGAATGTCGATTTTTCTATAGTAGATTGTCTTATTAGCTGATTAACGTGATAACATTAATTTTAAGCTCTGACGTAGCTACAAAAATCGATTCGGTCGGGTCGGGTAGTACTGGAGGACGGAATAGCCCAATTGCCCCTCATTGATAGTGCTCAGCCAACATACATGTACGCACTCGCACTAACACCACCACCGCCTTTAGCATATACATGTATTAGGGTGAAACGGGAACAACTGTACTGCACAGAGCAAGGCAAAATCAATTTGGCAGATAATTTGATATTTTGTTGATCAAATGCAAAACTTGAATTTGAACTCTTCCGTTTGCTCTCATCTTACGACCAATATTCGTTGAAAAACATTTTCTAATAAAAAATAAAAAATAAACACATTTTACCCGTTAGATTATTATTATAGGGTATGCTTGAAAGACTTCGACATTCTGGAAAATGTTGCAATGTTTTCACTGAAAGACCCACCATTTTTTTTGAAAGATCGCAAATCTGTCCCCCAATTACCTCCTTCATTGGGCTATTTTGGAGGCTCTCTCCCAATGACCTATGCTTTTGTGCATGTTCTCTGTCACCAAACGCCCGACACCATTTCAGACTCTTGAGTGCCACCAATCAATAAAACGAACTCTACAATAAAAGTGCCAATGTAGAGGGAGCACAGTGGCGTTTTCAAGTGGGGCACCTCTGACTATCCTGCGGTTGAATCGCACCCATTCTGTTAAATTCGTGGGAATGTAAGTGGTTTTACTCCATTTCTATCCAATTTCGTCATTCGGGGAATCGAAGCCAATTTAATATACGAATAGAAAATCGCGCATATGTAAATAGTAGGCCTCTGCTATTATTTTGTTCAAGGAACATAAAATCGGGCAAAATTATGTGAAGTTATTCGGAGGAACGAGGGGCCTTGCTCCCCATCAACGAAATCCTGGACACGCTACTGAGGAGACATAGCCCACTGGGGCCATGACAGTCCTCCATATACAGTAAAGTATGGTAGGTTACTATAGTGTACTCATCTCTACACGCAACATTAGTTTCACGCTTTATTCCGTGTATGTTTATTAGAGGTCGGACTATGACTCCATGGGACTATGGCACTCCATTTACACCGGCCCTACACACGTAATTTGAGTTTCCCCGTGCGAAAAACACACATAGTTGGTATCAGCTGCTTTCTCACCTCGTTGAACGGCAACACTAGGTCTCGTTGTTTCAATGGAGACATTTCCAGTGATTTCATCGCTAACAAGTACGGCATAGTTTACAGCTCTGATGCTGAAGACGTACGTATTATCGTCAAGAAATTCCAGCCCGACCCATGTGATAGCAGTGTCATTACCACTACCACAGTCAGACCAGACTCCATCCTCATTCTCTGCAGCAAGCACTATATGAAGAAATTAACATTTGTATACGATTGAATAGACTGGCTTTTTCAACGCCTTTTTTATAAACACCACAAAAAGAGTTTACACTTTGTGAGGATCATTACTTAAATAAAACTATTTAATGATGACATTATTCATATTGACTTACAAAAACATCTTGTTTGCTGCAATTAATGTTACATTTTCGGCATTATTTGATGATGCAATTTCTGTTGAAATCATCATTTTCAACATGTAGCTACTACAGTAGAGTGTCTGAATATCAGCATGGTATTGCGCGTACATTTATATCGTTGGAGGTTTAACCAAAAACCTATGAGGTCTTATACTTACCACACTGCTATGTTTATGTTCATGACTGGTAATAAATGGTAATTATTTGTAATACATTTCTATACGAATCTAGGACATCCATTCGTTGTGCCAGAACGGTTTCTAGCTTTAAAAAGGGTCTGAAATCGCACCCCTTCCTCAAGTAGCTCATCACATGCTTCAGTCAGGTCCCTTTGTTTTGTTTTCATGTTCTTTATTAGTTTGTGTATATTTTCATGCTGTTTGTATTGTTCTTTTATCTTTAGCGCTGTGATCTTTAAAATGACACTGTGAGTGTAAATTCTGATACAATTCAGTATACCGGTAAATCAAGTGTTGTGGTTAAATTTGTTTTTGTTTAACGTGCCTAAATCTAGTGCAATTTTACTGTGAAATACATATATATCCGACACGACACGCCCTATTATGTGGTTTATGTTGCGCAAATTAAGGCTAACGTTCCCTTATGTTGATTTGTATTTCTTTTACTCACCACCCCCCCCCCCCCCACCACACGCGCACCCAATCCTATTCGTAGGAAGAGGCTTTTAGATTCAGAATATGTATATACATTTAAATGTTTAAATGGTAATTTTGAACAACTTTGATATTCTATATATCGCAGGTAACTTAGGGAGCAGTTCCATTTATACGCGATAAATTTATCGCGACTGTATCGGGGCCTGATATGTTTTGGACCCGATGTTTTTCAAGTTGATTCGCGATAAAATAGTCATCAGGCCCCGATAAAATAGACATCGGGGCCCGATACGAGGCCTTTGCCATACCCTGGGGTATGTTTAGCAAATAGAGCGGGACATTGTTTAGCAAATACACGATACGAGGATAATACAATTTACGTTAAAAATCCATAATCAATAACATTATCTCTAAAAACATGAAATGCTGAATTTGTACCTTACAACTAGAATAAATAGCCCGAAGCTCTATTTACATACCGACCACTTATCTTTCGTTATATTTAAACAAGCGGTAATACGCTACTCGATAAATAATCATTTGCTTCTCGCAACTGTACGCGCTAAAAATCTCATCGGGGCCTGATAAAAAACTCATCGGGGCCCGGAACATTCTCGCAATTTTTATCGCGTACAAATGGAACTGCTCCCTTAATAAACATCAATATCTCGGACAGAATATATTAAACATCGTAAAAAATGTGAATTTCTTTTCTAACCTCGGAATATCGCTATATGTTCCCTACAAATTAGGACACGTTTTGTAGAAAGTATTGTACTTTTCGTATTGTAATTAATAAAGGCAACATTTACATTTATGCCGCGGACATGCACAATTTGTAGTGAAATCACGATCAGAAGTATAGCAAAGTATATATGTCCAAATAAGTTTTTCAAGCAAGAAAACATTCTATAAAACAGTATTGGACCAAAGACATCAAAAAGTTCATTTTGCACTGTTTTCATGAGAGTTAACCATTGTATACGTAATTGAGCACTGAAATTGGATATCCTACTGTAAATGTTTGTAGATTTACGCCTTTGAATGCACTATTATGTTATATGTTAGAAAATAATTATCGAGCCCAAATTGCGTAATTATCATCGTATCGTAATTATCATACTTTATATCATAAAACCGAATAAAAACTGTCATCTCTCATCATGCAATTGTTAACATTTCGCGGCGAACGAAAACCCCGTATATATTTATCATGCCTTTAATATATGATTCTGTACCATCTTGTTAAATAACCCTTGAATGCCCCTTTAATGTTAATGTTACCCTAATTTGTCATAAAACTATCTATAAAGCTCATCGATCATGTCGTCAAACTAGTTTGCTGATTTATTCAAGCATCGCATGATAGATTAAGCAACTAGCTAATATGAGTGGCATATAAAACTACAACACTGAGTAAGGTGCCATTTTGTTCTCCCTTGTGCCTTTATTTTCGTTATATATCTATATTTTAGCAGCTTTAATTACGGGTAGGGGCAGTTGGATGAATTTTGGTCAGACAAACCTTAACCGTGGTAGGCATAGTGGCGATGAGGGCGGTATAACGTTTCTCTGGTGTTGTCCGCAAAATATCGGTGGTTCCCGTCAAATATCAAATGTTTCAATTGAAGTTTGCATGTTGAATCGGAGTAAAACACACGACGGAAATTAGTGTCTGGTGCCTGGATGAATATTGGAAAGCCTAGATTCTTGAACTATTTTGTCAGTGTTATTACGCTTTATTTCATTGAGGGCGCTATACGGAATAACGCTAATCTGTGCTAAAATACATTGCTATCTCCGTTGATGGCGCTATACGGAATCAAGCTAACCTGTGCTAAAATACATTGCTGTGCTCAGTATGCTCTGTGTGCATACATATGCACACACTGGTGTACTGATCTTACGCTAAATATTGGATAGCCTAAATTCTTAAACTATTTTGTCAGTGTTCTTGCGCTTTATTCCATTGAGGGCGCTATACGTAATAAAGCTAATCTGTGCTAAAATACATTGCTATCTCCGTTTTAAAAATGGATTTGCATATACATCTAGTATGAAATTGAAGCCATTAATACTCACTATAATTGCATGTCAAATTCCACAATCTGAATGTCAAAGGCCATCTGTTGGACGACATTTAAATATTAGTTGCATGATTTTCGATTTACAGTTTCTGAAACGGATAGGCTATACACATTTTTTCATAAGTCATAGATTTAAAATTCATTTTTTCCATAGATAGTAAATGTAAGGTGTCTATGCATTCTGTATGCCAATCGAGTGTACACTAACTAGGCCTACATGTACATCCCTCCCTTAGGGAACAGTTCCATTTGTACGCGATAAAAATTGCGAGAATGTTCCGCGACCCGATGAGTTTTTTATCAGGCCCCGATGAGATTTTTATCGCGAACAGTTGCAAGTAGCAAAGGATTATTTATCGCGAAGCGTATTACCGCTTGTTTAAATATAACGAAAGATAAGTGGTCGGTATGTAAATAGAGCTTCGGGTTATTTATTCTAGTTGTAAGGTACAAATTCAGCATTTCATGTTTTTAGAGATAATGTTATTGATTATGGATGTTTAACGTAAATTGTATTATCCTCGTGTATTTGCTAAACAATGTCCCGCTCTATTTGCTAAACATACCCCAGGGATTAGCAGAGGCCTCGTATCGGGCCCCGATGGCTATTTTATCGGGGCCTGATGACTATTTTATCGCGAATCAACTTGAAAAACATCGCGTCCAAAACATATCAGGCCCCGATACAGTCGCGATAAATTTATCGCGTATAAATGGAACTGTTCCCTTATCGGTTACACATACTCAATTCAACAGAGTATTAAAATACTCTGTTGAATTGAGTATGTGTAACCGATATTTGCCCTTTCAATACAAATTGAATACAAAATACAGATAAAGGCTACTGTTATAACTGGACCCGAAACTTTTTGACCCCCCTTTTTAACTAAACATTTTTCTGACTTGTTGTTAAGATCAAGAAACATAGTTCATCCATTGAGACCTAATTGCTGTGATTTACTAGAGCATATTATCAATGTTATCAGAAATATATACCGGTACATAATATTCTGTTTTGCACATGGGCACAGTTTGGAGAGTAGAAGAGATGAAGAATCTGGAGCGAGTCAGGACTCGCACATCTTTGGACAATCTATAGCGCCACACTGCTTTTTACCTAACTTGGAATTTTGGACTCGACAGCCCGATGGACTTGGACTCGGCCCTTGTGGGGGCTCGTACTTGGAGATGGACTATAGAGGATCCCTGCACACGTGTCCGTTAGTTCAGACCCGCCTCCACACTGTGGACATGTAGGCCTATGGCTGCTGGCTACCGCACCTGCCCCGTCAGCGAATTTATTAACCGTACTCACTCACTGTATAAATGTATTGCTGTACAATGTACATGTGCTATGCACTTTACTCCGTCAGGTATCAAATGTTGTTTACGGTAATAAAGATCGCGCCCGTCACCCACCTGTACCATGTGTACAAATGGGATCCCTCTCTATATTATTGTCGTGTCGGTTGAGATTGACACTGTCGGGTCGTTTGACAAGAGGAATCATGGAATTTGTTAAGTCGGTAAAGTTTTTTGTCAGTCCACTTTTATTTCTCCAAATTTGAAAAACATAGATTACGCCAATGAGCATAGACCAAATCGAATTGGAAAACTGCAAAAATACAGCATTACAGGTCACATGCAGGCCTGTAATATGATTTCTCACCTGAAATATGGACATGGACCTACTAATTTATGGTTTAAAATCAATTGAATAATTTCTCTATTCGAGCATCACGCTCGCATTTAATTCTATTCAATTGATTTCATTTGCTTGCAAATTCATGTTGAGCGCACTTTGCACAGTGTAATAACACACTTCATTCCATAACAACACGCATCTTTGTGAAAATGAAAATCATACTTGACCTTACATTTGACCTTACATTTGGGATCGTAACGTCATCAATAATCAACCATTCCCAGCGTGCAATATCGCAATTTAAAGAAGAGAAATTCCTCAACAACTGTATAATGCAATATGTTTATGTAGGAATTATACTGTTAGAGTTACGAGCACATTTATTACCTATTCAGTTACTTGTTTTGTTGACTGTATAGTAAAACTTTGTACAAAGACAAACAATTTTACCGGTACTGGAGAAAGAACGATATCAATGGATGAATAAACATGATAATGTGAATATATCTATACAACAAATGCTGATCAAAACAAAAATTAGAACATTTAATATGATGCGATGTAAAAACAAATTAAAACAAAAGAAGTTACTATGTAGTAATGAAGGCTACTTCGTATCTTATTTCAAAAAGTTTCAATCACTCTTCCTATTACATTTAATATTCGCAAACGGATTTTGTATGATTACGATTGAATATTTTTCTGTCCCGAATAGATCAATAACACCCCATTAGTTATTTCGCAGTACGTCATCTGAATATTAATTTATTTACACGTTGAATGATTTTTCCCACAAAATTATCTTTCGGTTATAAATGTAAACATCTTTACTTATGATAATCATGGTAGATTAGCTATTGTTATAACTTATCTACCGAATTCAGGTTTGTGATGACAGATTCTTGTCATGTAGTTTCAGGCTAAAATCTGGTCCGGGTTTGTCCTTCTTGGGGGCCCTGGACCAGGCCAAAAGTTGGAGGCCCCCAACTCACCGGGAGAAACCATGTACTCTCAAGAGCGAGAACAATAGGGGATACAAGTGATGTACCTGGATTTGTAAGTAGGGTTTCCCCGCAAATTGCCAATTTGGTGACAAAAGCACTGTAACTATTAAAAGGTTACGCCAGAAGCACGCATGCACAAATGACTCTTTCTTGGACATAGCGTCCTTCACCAATACGATAAGGGGAGAGAGATATTTGGAGCCAACACCAGCTCTATACCAACATCGATATCGACATCGTGATGTAGATGCAGATGCTACCAATTTGGATATCGATATGAGGTACCATGTCTACGTCTGGTCTATACATGCGATTCATATACGAGGGGGTATGTAAAAGTTCTTGAAATCACCCATAAGTGAACAAGCTTGGTGACAATAATCTTGTGGGTAACGTGGGGTTGACCTCTAATGACCCCTACATGACCTTTAACCCCTTTCTGTCAACACTTTAAACTATTCATTGATGTTTTGGGAATAACGCAATCTGAGGATCAATCAATGGCGGTCAATCTGAGGAGCTCTACAATGGCGGTCTATGGACAGGTAATAAATAGTGGGAGAGATGTGTGACATTGCACAGTGACTTTTTAAAGATGTCTGAAGGGTCACATAACAAAAACAAGTTTCTGGCTCCTTCACATCTGGGTGACTTCAAGAACTTGTTGATACCCCCTCGTACATGTCTTGATATATATTGGTTGTTCTTCTTCAACCACGCCACAAGTTTTGCCTTTATCAGTGAGCTTAGACCATTAAAAATAATACTATAAATTTCATCTTTCGTAGTCGCTGGACGACGCTCTTAACATGTACTATTGGCCAGCTCCCGGATGTAGACGTATTTACCTAAGTACAAATGAAGTATGTGGGTCAAAATTTCGAAAATGATGGAATGAAAGAAAATTGCTATATCTTCCGTTTCCGTCGATAACTTTGTTCTTAAAGATTTTAACTTCCGAATGGGAATATTTACCATTTCCCCTATTTGGCTATAAATTCACTGATATCATTTTTCTTTCATTCCACCCTTTTCGATATGTTGACCCATATTCATTTGCGTGGTGGATACGTCTACATCCGGGAGCTGGCCAATAGTACATGTTAATAGCATTGTCCAGTGACTACGAAAGATTTAATCTAATATATTATTTTAATGGTCTAAGCTCACTGTTATGAACAGCGTATACGGTTAATTATCGTCTTCCGACAGTTTTGTCTCGTCAATGCTAGTACATGTAAGAAAGCGATCCGAGAAGGTTCATTAGCCCATTCCTGTGTTTCCAGCGGGTCTCTCACTTGGGCACCGCTGTGAAAGGAGCTATGGTCCACCTGGAGCCATAGACCGGCCTCCATAGACATGGCTCCTTCTACACTGGCACCATCATAGTTACCAGCATCAGTAACACCGGCATTCCGACCTGATACACCTGTAGTGACGGTGGCAGATCCACCCACCGGGGTGGGTTCGTTATTCCGAAGGGTCGTTATTCCGAAGGGTCGTTATTCCGAAGGGTCATTATTTCGAAGGGTCGTTATTCCGAAATAACTATAAGGGTCACTATTCCGAAGGGTCATTATTCCGAAAATGTAATAGGGGTCGTTATTCCGAATATACAATAAGGGTCGTTATTCCGAAGGGTCATTATTCCGAAATAACTGTAAGGGTCATTATTCCGAAGGGTCGTTATTCCGAAAATACAATAAGGGTCGTTATTCCGAAGGGTCATTATTCCGAAATAACTGTAAGGGTCATTATTCCGAAGGGTCGTTATTCCGAAAATACAATAAGGGTCGTTATTCCGAAGGGTCATTATTCCGAAATAACTGTAAGGGTCGTTATTCCGAAGGGTCGTAATTCCGAAAATAACATAAGGGTCGTAATTCCGAAGATACAATGAGGGTCGTTATTCCGAAGGGTCATTATTCCGAAATAATTGCAAGGGTCGTTATTCCGAAATAAGCAAGAGGGTCGTTATTCCGAAGGGTCGTTATTCCGAAATAAGCAAGAGGGTCGTTATTCCGAAGGGTCGTTATTCCGAAAATACAATAAGGGTCGTTATTCCGAAGGGTCGTTATTCCGAAAATACAATAAGGGTCGTTATTCCGAAGGGTCGTTATTCCGAAAATACAATAAGGGTCGTTATTCCGAAGGGTCGTTATTCCGAAAATACAATAAGGGTCGTTATTCCGAAGGGTCGTTATTCCGAAAATACAATAAGGGTCGTTATTCCGAAGGGTCGTTATTCCGAAAATACAATAAGGGTCGTTATTCCGAAGGGTCGTTATTCCGAATATAAAATAAGGGTCGTTATTCCGAATATAAAATAAGGGTCGTTATTCCGAATATAAAATAAGGGTCTTTATTCCGAAAATAAAATAAGGGTCGTTATTTAAAGATAACAGACACAGGAGAAACAAAAATGAAGGTATTGCTCATCGGCTACAACGATTTATTAAACCTTTGCTGAGCACCAAAAATGGCACTCTTATTCATTTTCAACTATGTGGAATCACTATAATTTATACTGGTAATTTCAATTACATCATTCATTTGTAGAATTAAATTTAAACATAGTTTTAATTTATTCACGATATGTCACTACATAGGCCTATAGTAGTACCTTAATAATACATTGGATAGTAAATGTATCATACATTTATCATACATACAATGTATAGTTAGATTGATCTGACCGTCCATTTGACGATGCTTATTTGTATAATAAAATAATATTAAATAAGTCATGGAAATATAAAATAAGGGTCGTAATTCCGAAAATATAATAAGGGTCGTAATTCCGAAAATAAAATAACGGTCGTTATTCCCCTGAAACTGAAAAT